>JAGSMZ010000213.1:0-14985 GCA_029286645.1 Papilio protenor
ATCATATGAATAGGCTAATTTTTATATTTACTAATTACACTTCACCAAAAAGATGATTTTTTATGGCCGAATTAAGCGCCACATTTTTTTAGTGTCTTTACTAAGATAGCAAAATAATTATTTTCATTTTTTATGGTATACCTGTAATCTTTCATTATCGTATCTATCTATTACATGATTAAAAAAGGGTCTCTCCCCTGACTTATGTGTAATAACACTAAAATTGTCGGGAGGGAAAGATCCATCATTTCAAAATGTCTCTTTGTTTTTCCCGTTTCATAATCGGGAATATCTGCTGTTGGCTAAATTTCAACTTTTTGGCAAATCTTCCCCTGTTCGTTGTGCTCTTTTCTAATTCCTCTCATACTGCCCCTATTTCTTATTTATCTCCTTGAAAACTAGTCATTTTATTAACCTTTATATAAAAATTAATTATAGCACCAGCTGACCATAGATCCGTCCTAACATTTTTTGATGTTATAATGTCTGATTATTTAATTTTGTATACATAATCGATAGGGCAAATTGATTCCCTTAATCATTTATTCGCTCTATTAACATAGGATAAATGTACAAAAAAACCACACTGAAATTTATAATATAAATAACAGCATGTTATAGACTAAAACTTCAGCCAATCACCCTTCAAAATTACATTTTTGATACCTTTGAAATAGTAAAACTATCTTTTTACTAATCGAAATGTATTTTTGGTTTAAATTTCAACCATAAAATACAACTTAAAAAGATTATTAACTCGAATTTTGAGTTTGTAAATTGTTACATAATTTTTTTAAGATTTATCTTAACTTCATTTTTACAACACCACCAATTATTATAAATATTGTAAAGTTTATCAACGAACATTATATCTCACAAATCATCACCCCACAATATAATAAATCCCGATATTCCCAAAATAAGGATATTAATGACGCAAATAACGATATTTAAATTATATATCAATGATAAATAACTTTAAGCTTTAAAGAAATTCTAATGAAACTTCTTTTAAATATTTGTATCTATCGAAAGGTGAGAGCCTTGCTACCACACTAAGTTTAAGATCATTCAAGAGTGACGATTTAACGGTTATCGTAAGAAGGGTTGAGTAAGTTTGTAAAGTATTATCATAAACGAAGCATAGATTTGCTTTACACTATATTGTAAGCACACCAATGCCTAATCCTAGCCAACCGCATTATTAGGGCAATTTTATAAATACCAAGTAGAATACATTTAGCACGGCCAACCGTTATCAAGGTTTTATTCCGTTTGCTGATTGGCGGTCCACGGGCGATCACCAAATGCACTCCCAACGGCCGGCTAAATAGTGAATGGTCAGGTGTTAGGTTTGGTATGAGCACAGACACGGGGCAAAATGTCGGAGGAAAATCGTTGGAAAGCATCAATAGATTTTCTTTTCCAACCATACACCCAAAGAAAGGCGTATCGGTTAATGACACCCCTGACCCGCTCACAGAAACAACAACCAAAGCTACCGCGCCAATCACTAATAGGTCGGCGAAAAAGTTGCTTCGTCGATTCGAAAAATAGCGCTTAAATATTTACAAACAAATTTCCAGTATAGATAGCATACTTCTAAATGCAGTCACAGCCCAAAACCACCCATCTCCCGTACTTTTCGCGTTTGAAACGATCGTAAATCGCATAATGTTGCATCCCATAGGATCTACAAATAAACACGAGCAACTAAAGCCGAGCTATTCCTGTAAAGTTGATATCTTTGGCGGTGGTCACTTCCACGCGGTTGGTATCCGACTAAAACTCACAGCCATACCAAGGGGGCAAACAAGAAGATAAAGCTCCCTTTGGTTACTCCAACAATAAACTAAATTTTGTACTTGGGTCATCAGTAATCTCTTCCGCAATCACATCCTTTGACTACAAGCTTGCCACTTGTGCCACCATAGATCCATTAACCACAAATGTTGGTTGGCAGTCCTTGCCGAAGCCTCCTTGCCCAATACAAACGTTCGGTGGCTTCTGACCAACGGATTGCTTACATCTGGCATTCACATTGCAAAAAAGCCATATTCGCATCGTGCTGATGGTTCCATGTAGTCTCGAGCATGTGCTCAGTAAGGGAATGTTGAACGATAGATTTCTCTTCCTTTAAAAGCCATATTTCCATGGTACGAACCAACCAGGCAGACGGTAGCTCCTGTTGGTATGGTCATGTTTTGTCCTAAAACGCCAGGGCATGCCCGCAAATCAGTGGGTTATGGCTGAAATCATCTAAGCGGTAGCCCTTCACGTAGGGGTTACATAAGCCACCACCAATAGAACGACTTGCTTTGTCCTGGGCATTCTTCTGTGAGCCGTAGCGTCTTTCAAAGCACAAATAATTTGGTCTTTGCCTAGTGGGTTCCTACTAAAGCATAATTTCGCTAAAGAAAGCCACCATGGAAGGACCCAGCGACCAAGCCTCAAACACAGCGCACTACGATAAACCTCTCTAGGGAAACTTAGTGTTTAATATCATTCTAATTAGGGTCAGGGGCGATTTACTTCCCTCCATCCATCGTTACCGTCCACTCATCCTTCCTAAGTATGGGCATTCTCGTCAACGATCGGATTTACCCCCACCCAAATTCGACAAATTATTATACCAATACTGTTATCTTCAGTGTGTAGGGTTACATATGGCTGAAACTCGTCAGGTTCTGAAGAAATGCCACGTTTTTCTTGGCTTCATCGGAGGGTGGCGGTGTATCTCACTGAGCCAAGAAACGAGCCCGCATTGGCCGTCGCCGCAACGGTTAACCAGCGGCTCCATGCCTAAAATGCTTAATACTGACAGGCGTTTCATAAAAAAGGGATTTCACCGTATTTGGAGAATTCGGGAATTTTATTTAACTTTACTTTTCATCATGCGCTCGCATATCAAATGGGAATGAGATCAAGGTATACCGAACGAACTACAAATTCTGACAGTAGATGACAAATTTGGTCATCTTACTTAATTGTAGGAAATTTCAGTGTAATACGTAACGGGTGCCCGGTATGATGTTCAAACGCACTGACGCCGCCATGTATGCCACGGATCGCTTCTACATCGCCACACTATGCCCTGTTCCTTCGTTGGTTCGAGCATTATCCCCCACGCCAAAAACGTTAAATTATTTTCAATCACTGCTTTCGTTGTAGAAGTATCCTTGATAAGTGATTTTTAATGTCCCGTGTTGCGACAAGCGCGTATTAATTTGGGTAACGACACGGTGCCCCGGGTAGAATATTTAGAATCCGCATTGGGTCATATTCCTAAAACTCGGCTGAGTAAATACCTGGTCAGCTCCAAGCTGTCAGGGATTCAGGGCATCGCTATCAGTTCAATCTGTTTTTCTTCTGCATGGCAGGAAAGAGGTCAGTAGACATCGCTTAACTAACGTATATAAAGAAAGGTTGTCTCGATTTTAAGGTAATATCTTTTATTTGTGCCCACGGGCAATAACAAAGTACTTTGGTGATCTTCTGTGGACATGTTCATCCGAGCTTCCTCTCAATACTTCTTGACTATCAGCCCTCAGCATTCCTAACACGACGCGAGCGCTGGAGTGTATTTCATTTTCTGTCACCCGAATCGCATTATCATTGGGACGTCTCAGTTTCATTGACGCGCCACGCTCGGCAAATTGATAAGGTTTGACAAAATCAGGCTTTAAGCGCCGGGGCGCATCGGGTCTCCTCGATTCGCCCCTCTTTCAATTCCTGGTGTAGCTGTCATTATCGATGGCGTCTCATGTTAACGCATGACTGTTCTGTTGTGACCGTTTACTCGTGGCGTCAATGCTTGACTTCGGATCACCCTTTTTTCAACTATAGCCATAAGCGGAGCACCCCATTCAACAAAAGTGACGTCAGGCACGAATCACTACGCTTTGGGTGATGATCTTGAAGTCAACACGTCCACTAAAACGGTTCGACAGATACTTTAACCAAACGTACCCACTATGGAGCGGCCCTTTTGGGATTATCGAGAAATAAACCGCCGAATAGGGATACCTTCGAGGCGGTTTTGCCATGGTTATTGGCATTAATATTTAGCTGTTCACGATTTGATAACTGAAGAGGGTTGAGAACCCAGTAATTCGCGATGGTGGGGTAGCCAAATATGTGCCTCGCGCATCAGAAATTTTGGAATAGTCATTGTGCTATCTCATCTTAAACATGGGGCGAGTGTTTTGATATCAATGTCCACCAGCAATGAGTTTAGCAAGTTGCTCCGCGCGTTTACCCAGTCTAAGTTATTATCTTGGTTCAATATTCTTTTGAGTGAATGGTACAAAACCCTGTCACCACTTCCGTCATTAGCATCATAAGAAATGATAACAAAGAGAATAATTTAAAACGATGTGCTTCTTTTGTCATTCTATCGGTCGGCCATGTTACGCTGGTATCTACATGCCCGCACCCTACTGAATAAGTTTTCAATGAGTCTTTTAACGTCAGAATTTAATCAGCGAGTTTTTTTGCTCATCGACGGCTATTCGCCCACATCAAATATATTCCGTTGTCACTTTCAAAATCGATACTCCCCCCCCAAACTTCGCGAGCAATTAGTGTTCTAGGTAAAATTTCATCACATGTAAACAAGAACTGTAATAAGGAAAACGCTATGCCGTCTTAAGATGCATTTCTTTTTCCAGCCCGCCAACATCATGGCGAGTTGTTCCTTGTATTTTTAAACTCCGCCATGAGCCTGGTGGTTGGAGACCATAGGCTGGTTAAACTTAATTGGTTTTTAACCGATCTAAATAATGCAAAAATAAACGCTTAACGGATTCAGTAGCAAGCAACCCACTCAAGCCTTAATTCGGGTTCAGCAAGCGGCATCTCCGTTTCAGTGAGGCAGATACAGAATATGGTGTGTGCGTGTGCGTACAATTGTAAAATCTTCCCAGCCTTTCAGACCGGCGCCATGGTGGCGGGAGATTCACCACTGAAACTTTGGGTGTTTTAAAGCAATGAGAGACCCGTCCCGACATCATCAGCCACGTGCCACCAAAAACCTCGTGCTCATAAACCCGGGTTGCCCACCCTTGGGGGTTAGGGGAGCCTTCATGCAATTGATGGTTGCTCCGAAACCTAACATGACGTTATTTGACTTAACTTGCATTGCATCGCTAACAGAATTTTCAACTTAATAGAGATGGGTAGGAAGTGTCACCAGAAAACTGCAGAGAAACCACACACGCGTAAAAGAACTCGTAGAATGAATAATACTCGGTACGAAAAATGGAAAGGAGCTGCGTTCCAAGCGACGATAGTATTGTGGTACAAGTAAATAAGCGCTGTTCTCTCAGCACACATCTATAAGCGAATAAAACTGGTAATTAATATAAATTTTTTAGTTAATTAACGGTGATTATCGTGACCTGACGGATATAAATAAGTGGGTGTGGATTTCACCGATAGAATACAAGCATTATATTTTATCTAAAACATTATATGTTAGCGAGTAATTTAGATATGATGGCCTTTTTGACTCAATGGTGAAACCGTTCAGTCCACCTGCGTAAGTATTTACTCACACAGGAAATATCTCTCGCTTGTTAGCTGCTTGTCATTGTCGCGACATCCAACTTAGTTGCTTTTAGCTTAATTTAGATGTGCTTCTACATGGTCTAAGGCAAGCGAGGTCCCCTATCACTAAAATTATCTGATCTTATAACTTAGAAATTATGAAGCTTTATGTACATCGTTTTAGAACTGGTTTTTCAGTTAATTCACCCACGATGATAAGAGGTCCCACTCATTAAAGCTTGGCAAAAACTAGAACATACATGACAAGTGAAAGAAATTCCTGTTATTTTTTAGCTGAAGAGGAACTTAGCCATACCGTTCGCGCTTTTAATTCACGTTTTTCATAACGACTGGTGCTAGCTGACGCTAACCCTAGGTATTCATCCCCACAGGTTCGACATGCAATGTGTTATGCATTGCGGGATAGAGGCGCCGAGGACACTCTAATTCAGATGTATTTGGACACCACAATTACAACATACCTCGTAACGATACCACAAGTAACCCAGCAGATTTTTCGGGGAGTATGGTTCGATAAATAGAGGCGTTAAAAGATTTTTCAAAATGCACCAAATTTGACAAACGTAATGATATTAGTGCAATCTTACTGTTCGGATAAAAGTACTCGTCAAATACGCTAACGTGTAAATAACGCTTGTAAACGTATAGTCCCTACTAAAAATAAGCACATTCCATTATTAAAGATCATGAATTTATTAATTTTTTCAACAAATTGGGGGCGTTAAACTCTATCCGTACATCCAACTTACACCTGGTAACTCTAATGTTTTATTTGAATATATCTTTCCGATATGCTTAAAAATAATATAAAATAATAAGTAATAAGTAATTACGAAATATTCTAACTAACAATATACAACTATTGTCCAATTTGGTGTCGCATTTTGACAACAGTTAAATTAATAAATCATGCATTTCCTGGGCGGATTTTTGCAATCTAACTTATCTCCTAAAGAATTGGTTGGGAGGCATATACATAATCTCGCCGAGCTAAGGGCTCAGTGGTTCTGAGCTAGCTGACTGACTTTTATGCTACAGCACATGTTTCACGTAGAGCGCGGCGGGGTTATTCGACTACACTAGCAGCAATTAACCACATTGCGAAGCTCACTTGATATTGAAATATTAATTGTTTATTGATGGCGTTGATTTCAAATACTCATAATTATATCCATTCTATGGAATGTTATTTTAAGCTGAAGGATGGTTTCAGCGATCTATCAATTTAGAAATAGGCGCTTAAAACCTTATGTTGTCATAAAATATATGAATACAACATTTATATTATTGTAGGAAACAATAAAAAGATATAGACAAAAGAATGAAATGTAACTGCTGAGTATTAGGGAGATATATCGGCGTAAGTCAACAGCTATTTTCGCGTTAGAATCGCAGGAATTAATCATATTAATATTGATTTTGCTCCTTCTGCAATGTGCTGAGTTATTTAAAGGTTACCCAATTCAATTTTTTTTTTAAATAGAACGACTAAATATATTGTGTAATTATTAAAATTTTAATTTTATATTTGATTTTTTAAATCACATACTAGTGCTTTTGTTTTTTCCAGTTCATTGCAAATAGAGTGTCTGCATGAGGCAATGAAATTGACACTCATTCTTTATTACAAAAAAACATATCCTTTATATTCATGAAATGCAATCTTTGCAATTGCACCTTTTAATGGCTCTGGGTTTAAGCTTCTGCCAAGGCAAATGCTGCTGATCAAGAGAGGCCACACGGTAAAGTACCGTTCAGAGGCGCTATTTCATGCGTCCATGCTCCAAAGCCTCTCTCCTATCTCAATCCGACCAACAGTTGAATTAGAGTCCAAATTTCTAACATGGCCTTAGTTGAGGCGGTGAAATCAACTCCACGCCATCTCGAAATCACGTTAGAGAACTGTATACACTAACTAACTGACTAAAGGTGTTCAATTAACCTTTAGTGTGCGGCTGCTCTTCTTTCGACAATAACCAATAAAACACTGGGCTTGTTGGTCTGTGCTGCGCTGGTTTTCAGATCACTACTGGTAGCGCAATGTGGTGACTTTATGAACAGCTGCAACCCTTCCAACAGTCAAAATGGGAACAACACACTGAATTTCGCACATGCTTACTTAAAAGGTAATTGGTGGCGATATCGACACTATCACTGCGGTGACTTTAGCTCAGTAGCGGATTTCACATCTGTCTTACGAGTAATTCATCTTGAGCAAAAAATTAATTGTTGGGCTCATTCCGACTGCATTGGGTGTAAGAGAGGGAGCAAGAATAATTCGATAACAGTGGGAGGTTTTTTTCTTGATCGGAAGATAGGCACGGTGCCTGCGGTATCAACTGACACATGCTAAAGGCATCAGTGAGTATGAAGGAAGCATATTGACACACATGTGCAATGATGTCGGCAGCCGTGATCAAACTATGATATGGGAAGTATGCGCTGACTCAAATTCGCCGTGATGGAGGACCTGCTCGCCCTTTTGTTATCCGATTAGGAATTGTGTTCCTTGAACGCCAAAATCGGACAAACCGAATTGGCAAATTTCGCGTAAAAATTCGCTGGCTCCCATGTAGGGGGGTATTTGGTGTAAACGGGACAAAGCTCAGGTGTTGGATTACAAAATCAACGTGAGGGAGATTGGGGAAATTTGCCTACCAGGCCAAGAATGTCAATGAGCGCACTAACGCTGGAAACAAAGATCTCACTATCGGCTCGGTTGGTGGCGAATACCGCCCATTGGCATCAGGTCAATACTACAGTCAATTACGTTTCAAAACTGGATTCAGAAAGTCGGTCCTCTAAGAATGAAGATCTCCTTTGAGGGACGAGCTTCGTGAGCGAAATGACATTACGGATAAAGAACGCAAAAGACGGTCGAGGCCATGAGACCATGAATTCATTCACAAGCCTGTGTTACGGATAACTCGGCCTTGCAGATAGGGCTTTTAGTCGCGTTGGCTATTAGCTTGGTGTCACGCATCCGACATTTAATATGGATATGCTAGACGTCAATGTCGTAACAACATTGATTTAAGCCAATTTGCGCGTCCAGGTATCTCATGCCTGGTGAATACAGTTTTACGGTTTTCTAAACAAGGCAAAGCATGCCGGAAGAAACTGTCTTTTTACATGCGACTGAAGGTGGGTTCGGATGAACCTCCCTTGCCTGAACCCGCTTTAGTTGAAAACATCGGTATCAAGCCTGATTGATGTCGACATTGAAGTGGTGGCACGAAGGACAGTGTCTATCACTTGAAGTTTACCGGAACTGAGGTTAAAGCCGACCTTGCGACTTGGCTATGTATATTAGTTTGCCACAAGGGCCTACCTCGGAAATACCGCTGAAACTTGGGATCCTCCCGGCACGATGGGAAGAAGGGTTACCCGGCGCATTGTTTGATTACAACCCTAAATGCACAAGTGGGCCAGCAAACCCGCTATGGCAACAACCAACTACAGTACCAGCGGTAATGGGGTTGCTGGTGTTAACTTGGGTGCTTTGGCGTGTTCGCCGCTGATGGCAAAATGCGTTTGATAAGCAGAAAGGACAAAGCACGACCAAATCAATAGATTGGACTCGTTATTATTTACCGAGCAATCAAATCATAGGTGCAAAAACTCACTAGGTGAGATTATTTAACCTCTGATAGTTTTGATATTTCAGATTTACAGGGCTTAGCCTGGTTACCCGATTCCAATATGCTTCCACCCAATATACGTGGGTACGCACCAGAAATTACTGGGGTCGCAAAAAGTAAGCGACAGTTATTGTGAGCCAGCAAGGACGAATATTTATCAAACTCAAGTGTGCGGGTCCATTCGTATCCAAGACTGAATGATGCATTAGCTGGCAAATCGATTGTTGAAGTTAAAGAACAAGACGGCTCAACACAGAATTTTCACTGTCAAACTGCAAGTGTCCGTATTTAAACACGTCCGGGACAACTGCTGTTACAAATTAGCGCTGGGAGCCCAACAAATTGGCGCCATCATGTTAGTGGCGATATTCGCCAGTGCGAGTTCTCTTGGGGAGTTAAACCAAACGGCGGGTCACTGTATGGGGGTGGAATTGGGCGGAAAACTATGACATCCGCGGCTATAGGGATGGTCGGGATTAATGGTAGTCGGGCATTGTCATTCGATATCACTTCATGCTCGGGCGCATTCTAACCAACTTAAGTGATATTGGCAACAAAACGCTATCGTGGAGCTCATATCGTTTAAGTTACTCTAAACGTTTTGATACCTATAACAGCCAAGTTGACATTTGAAGGATATCGATTCTCTGAGCAAGGTTTTATGAGTATGTCTGATATTGGATGCGCAGGAAACAGGTGCTCGCAATACACAGCCAAAGAATGTATACCATTCTTATAAAACCAACAATTTTCAGAGTTAGGACTCTAAGTGCGTTCATTAACTATTACAATCAAACCTATTGGATTCAACCTGATAACGACCGCTATAGTATTTCGTTAGCGCGCTAACTTTGATATTGGTAAATGGAGTTTTTGAATCTTAGCCTCAACTTGACGGCCTATCGAATCGTTATCGTGAAAGTAATGATGGATGGCGTATATGCGTCACTCACCGTGCCTTTTTGGGGTGAAAAAAGCCTCCGTTAGTTATAAACAGTTAGTTGGGATAAAAATTGATAACTCACAACGTGTGAGTTACTAAAGCACCCTCGATGAGAAGAAATAACTATCGCTTAAGTAACCGGATGGGCTCGGTTCAGGTGCGCTCGTGAGTGGCTATATACCACTCATCAGGGGGACTTAGCACAGTCACGCAAACGAAACGTACCAACAAGACGTTATCGTCTGCCGGGTTCTCTTTGCAAGGTGGTTTCACCGCACGAGAAAGGTGCCGTTACTGCAATCGTGGTAGTCAAATTGGCGGTACTCGCATAATTTGTGATACCGATGGGTACCTAATATTCAACTACGGGGGTTACGTCTCTATGTGCGTACCAACAGCTTTGGACAAAGCCGTTATAGTGGCACGTGAATAGCTATACCGTAACCAAATTAGCGTCGATTTGAATGCCATTACAGCTGAAGCGCAAGTGTCTCAATCATAAAGCAAGGCACTTAACAGAAGGGGCAATTGCGCTACCGTCAATTGATGTTGTCGCAGGAACAGTGCGATGGCGTTGTAAGGCTATCGGACAATAGCACACCAACTTCGGAGCATAGGCTTAAACGGTCGTGGTCAAGCAAGTCGGTATGGTGGGTGATGATGGAAATACCTTATCTTACTGGTTTAAATGCAAAAGATACCTTGCAAGTTCGTTGGAGGACCAAGTGCAGTGGAAATCACACTCCCTAATACCTTGCCAGAGATTTGCTATTTTACAGGCAAGCTGGTTACTACCAGCCACAACCGGGAGCAAAAGGGCGCATCGACAGCGACCATAAAGACACAATCAAGCGAGTCGTGCAAGAAGCAATGCGAAACAGCAGAACTTGTTGTGCCTGTGTTGAAAAGAACGGCGCCAAAGGGAAACCAAGTCGCTGGTTACAAAAATAATAAAAATGGTGGTACGCAAAGAGCGATGAGTGCTCCTTAACCATAGAAGATAACAATATGATGAATAAACATGATGAAAAACAAATTGATGAACAAAAAAAATGCCATAGAGCCAGTATCGCATTGGCTGGCGTTGTGTGACTTCAACAACGCTATCTCTGGCTCAGCGGCGTTGCATTAGATACGAACTCGAGCGATTATTACGGGGAGGACGAAAATCGATTCAGTTTTAAATATCAGCAATGAAAAACAAACAATTCCTTATCCGCTCAGGTTGGGTGGAAAATGAGGGAAAGGTGAAAAAATAAGGCGATCATTACCGGTATTGCCACCGGTGCAACGTGTAGCCAGGGGCAAAAAGCCACAATCCAAAAGCCAAAGCCACTGCCAAGTCCAGCGGCACTGCGCAAGACAGAGAATCCGTTATTACTTTACTTTGCGTGAGATCCCACCAAAAAGTGATAAGCCCAAACACGGCAACTGGCGTCAGACACGTATCAAATTGTTTTATCGCACCGAAAGCAATCATCCGACACGTGAGCAAATGGGCTAACCCATGGACAGGAAAAAAGTGAACTCTTAACTCGCCAAGAACCAGTATACGATTAATAACCCAACTGCTATTACGTTTGTTGTCGATGCTGTTCCCAAACAAAAATGGACACGGTCGCAGGGTTTGAGCCAGTGATGGTGGCACCAAAAAGCAGCAAAGCACTGAACGTCAGTGCAGCCGATTAGGTAATAACCTGTGCGACCTATATCAAATGATCCGGTGGTCGTCCAAACCACTGTCGTTTACATGTCAGGAAATAGTGCCAATGTGGTACCTGAAAAAAAATAGATGATTTGAATGTGCGATGAGATAGGCAGGAGCAATATAATGCAAAACACAAGCAGGATGCTCGTTGATGTGGGCTAGGACTTTAGCGCGGAATTTTTCAGAAACATGGCGATGGCGAACACTCAAATAAAGTGAAACTGGATGTAGATGGTTCACCTGGCACGCTCTATGGTCCATGGGGCATTGACGGAAAGTGCTTGTCAGTTTAGGCAATGTAATCAGCATATCAACACTATTAATTTAGGTCCTGTGGGAACCGGACAGCTTCAGCAGGGCGGGCAAACAGGTAATCCTGTTGCGATTGAGCTACGTTTAGAAGATGTCTAAGTGGTGAAAGCCGACAGCCGCACTGCACAGGGGAATCTTTTGTGGAGCCAACACAAAGGCCTTCAATGAAAAGATCCGCTTTGGTCCTATAGATATCAAGACACGCGCTTGGCAGCTGTTATCCGGTGTTAAGGGGATTGGCCTGCAAATTAAGTGATGCAGCGCGTTCACCAATTAAATTAGGTGAGTACGTACACCACGTTGGTTTCACCTGCGACAAAACCAATAACTTACTATGTAACGCCGTACGTACCTCCGCTCAACTAAAGCTGGAGCTTATCAGGCGTTAATAGATTTAGGTAAGTTATGATAGGAGCATGGAGATGAGAGGAACTTATTTTCTTACGATATGCTTTAAAGCGCTTCGTCCTCGCTGGGGTATTCTCTTTGGTGCTCTGATTTCACTCAGTTGCTTACAATGCTATCGCTGCAAACCTAAGCACTAATATCCAAAATCCGCGTGAAGGTATACGGTGAGCCGGAATGTTACCCTTGCGGGCAACACGACGTCGGTAGATTTTGGCGATATACATCAGGCAAAGATTGATGGTGCTTATGGGCGCCCTCAACTATTAATTACAACTTGATATGTAATGGCTTATATAGACATACATTCACAGATGACGCTGAAATGGAAATGATAGGCAAATTAATGGTGGTCATCGTGACAACCATCTCCCGAATTTAGGTATTGCCATTTACCGTGATGTAACCGCATTAGTAAGGTGCGACATTCAATTTTAATTATGGAAGTTCGCCTTCTTTGTCATGCCGTCCCCGTTTAAGCCTACAGGAGTAAACTTAACATCAGGTGGGGATTTTAGGCAATTTCTTACGATGTATTGGATTACCAATAGGATGATATTCAATGGAAATTATTCCGTATCTTCTCCGGTTGCAGATGCTTAGCCTGTTTAAGCCAAAGCAAGCCAGCAACACGTGGTTCCAGCTAAAACGGCGATATTGGTGACACCGCCCGAGTTGCATTTGAATAACAACAACAAGAAACTATAACTTTTTGGCGATATATTGCTTCCGCGTATTGATGGAGTTCAATACAAGCGTACTGTACGATGAGGACTCAAGCTGCACAAATCTAGCGAAAAAACGCTTAAAGCTCACGCTTTCGGCGATGGAACATCATTAATAGCAATGCGCATTTAAAAAGCGTAACCCAAACGGGGGCTTTCCTTATGTGAACAATGCTAAGCAAGTTATTAACCAGACTTTCAAATGTGTTAATACAGCGCTGCCAACCTTGGAGGTTTGCTCAGTAAAAAACAGTAATGGCCAATTTTACCAATACCGATGGCGATTTTTTAAGCCGCTGGCAACACTGAAAATTGAGTATCAGTGAGAATGATTATGTGGAAAACAATCAAATTAGCCATTGGATGGCAGGATTTATAATGGTGATGCATATCTCAGGCGCAAGCAAATGTGCATGTGATGGTTACGTTAATTATTCCTCCTGTTTGCCAATAAAGCCATGACGACCCGCTAAAGTTCATTCGGTAAAGTGGTGTACGAAAATCAAGGTACCGCCTTCAAGCAATCTATCCTTTCAATAGATTGTGTTGGCGATATGACCACAACCGTGGGATATCAGTTTGATATCGGAGGAACACCTGCGGGAAGTGGATTTGATTAATGCGACATTAAGAAACGGGACACCGTTGAATAATGCAAATTAGGAATTCAAATCAGACAAAACAAAAAAAAAAATGGCAAACCTCAAACCCATTGAATGAAACCCTTTTTATTAATGCAGCTTCACTACCATCCCGTTCAGCGGTCCTGTCTGCGCTCAGGAAGCGAACTCGTAGGGGATAATTTACTGCATCAGGCACGTTAACCATTATTTTGAAAGGAGGCGGCAGTCATAACTATGAATATAAACGTAAATGAGCTTTTGCCTTTGGCTTATGGTTTTTGGGTGCCACTGCCGCTTTTTCGGCAAATGTGCGAATTTGATGGCACGCTAATTGAAGATGCTTGTGAACGGTTATCCTGTGTCATTTCGCCAACTGTAAAGTGGTACTTTAAGATTTCTCCAATTTTTTTACCAATCAAAACTCGAGCAATTGGTGATTCAATTAGAAATTTTTCCTGAAAATGGGTCGCTTCAGCATACCAACAATTTAATAAGATTCCTTCGTCAGTTTCGCCAACTTCACAAAAGTTCGTTTTACCAAGTGCTACTTCGTCTTAGCAATTTTTGGGGCGTTATCAACAATTTCACCTAACGCATCATGGTTTTCAACAGTTGAAATACGTCCCTTCGATAAGGCTTGTTCATCTTTAGCTGCTTCGTACTCTGAGTTTTCTGAAAGGTCACCATAGCTAACGAGCAACTTGATAAAACGGTTCAATGACTCTGGACGTTTCCAAGTTTTAAATTTTCAAGTTCCTAATTTTAATTTATCAAGCCCTTCTTGGGTCATTGGGAATGTTTTTTTCCATTACTATTTCTTTCCTTTTTTATAAACCTTTTTTTTCTCTTTTAATCAATCTAAATTAAGATACTAGCTACTTATTCTTATCATTCACATATTTTTGAACATTTGCATTTGTGTTCAGCTAATGTTTTCGGGGGGGCAAAATAAACTTTTCCTTTTGTCACATCAGCAACAAAGTAGAGTATCATTTTGATCAGGATCAGTAACTGCTTTAATGATACAACTTGGACTAGCAACAGGGGCCCAGGCCAAATC